>JAYKKM010000228.1:1632500-1680000 GCA_035772405.1 Chrysogorgia sp. JL179-B06
AATCATTATGTACATAAATAAATAAATTATATGGGCGAAAATTAAATAAATAAATAAATAGATGAAATTTTAGTTGATGATAATATTTTTATAGCAATTTTTAAATTCCTTCACGCAAACCATTAAGTATTTCTTTTATAAAAGAACAGTCAATAATAGATTTGTTTCCTTTAAATATATCCCGTGTTTGGATGGAGTGATCCAAACACGGGTATTGATAATAAGTTAGAAGGATTTATGGTGAAGGAAAATTTCGAGTGTTGGAATATATACATTTTAAGACCAAACCGGGACCAGTTGCGAAAAATGCAACTTAGAGGCCTTCCTGCTGGAATTGAACCCGCGACTCTTCTATTGCTAGTGCAGTGCTCTGACCACTGAGCTACGGAAGCCGTTGCCGAGAGCCTAGTCACGAGTTCTGTATATATAGTGGTGGTAATGTTGGGATAAGATTCTGGGTATATTACAAGTATTCTGGGTATATGACTAGGCTCTCGGCAACGGCTTCCGTAGCTCAGTACGAGAGCTTGGGATACGAGCATTTTTATACTCCTCAATCTACGATATTCCGGTTATTTAGGTCACATACTTTGATCTGAAAGGTAGTTATTTTTTGTTGCCAATGTCCATCAAATGATCGGCAACGCTGCTGACCAAGTATAACGATTGTTCAAATTCAGCTAAAGATCTGGAATTATTACATATTAGCACATCAAATAAAATGGTAAAGTTACTCTTACGCCACGACTGCTGCGTGAACTCAAGTCGTCAACTTGGTAGTTCGTAAATACGTATGCATCGTACGGGTGTATATTGGTATAGATTGAATATCTATCAAGCTTAGGAGATTAGGAAGATCTTTGGTAGACATTCGGCTTATACAGTGGAACCTCGTTACTTAATTAACCCCGAACTAGTTCGTTTACCTCTTTCTCTAGTTCTTCTATCTTTTTCACTAGATCGTAATTTTGTGATTTGATTGCTCCGAGCTCTTTATCTCTCTGGCTGAGTTGGCCTTTGAGCGTCTCCCGTTCTTTGAGTCCGGTCAAAAAATCCTTGGTTGTTTGATCCCGGCTCGACTGCTCTGGTTCCGCTTCTCTGGTATCTGGTAATTCGGTTTCCATTTGTTAAACAAAAACACAGTATGGATTACACCGCACTGCTCGTGACTCTCTGGTATTCCGTGCTGTCGCGTATATGAATCGTCTCAACTCCAAAGAGAGATATATTGATTGAATAATTGTGTGGCGTTACCACCGTAACGCAGTCATTTGCGTAAAATAATGGCCTCGGCAAACAAATAGTTTGTGATTATCTTGTCAAATTATCTCCCTTCATTGGTCGGTAATGGAATATTTGCGTTTCCGCTTACGATGTAAGCGTATTTAATTCACGTTTGTATCATGTTACTAAAATGTATACATCTTGCACATTATTATTTAAACAGTTGTTTCAGATGTCTTATGTATTATTGAAGAACTAGAACAGGTCCGCGACATATCATTCACACGCTTTCATCGAATCATCGTGTTCTTAATAACCTCCCACGCGCACCATAACTCGACGAAGCACGCCACAGTCAACCAGTATAATCATTCTCGGTAGAATAATCTCAGGAATAACAGATGAAGGAAAGACGAAAAGTTATGGTGAAAAATCTAATTCACTGAGTGTAAATGCCAAATACTAACTTTAATATTACCCAATTGCACCACAAGAATTGCTACACATTACCATAATATATGTTAATATATGCTGTAGTGGAAAAAGCGCTTGGAACAGACGATACATAGACGATCGTCAAGTTCATAGTTCAGAAAAATTATTCTGAGTCCCGGACAGGAATCGAACCTGTAACCTTCTGATTGCCGGTGAGACACTCATGTAACCATTGAGCTACCGAGACTCAGATGGAGAGCGAAGGTTACAATGAATCAATGATGTACTGGTTAGTCACTATATATGAGGGTCCTACAAAATTTAGCAAATCCCACTCCCATTAACAACACATTTTAAAATCCCAATTACGTTCTCTCTTTACTAAAGTTTTCCCATTCCCAGTGGCATTTTAATCCATCGTAAGAATCCCAGTGCTAAAAATGCACAAATCCCTCATATAACAGCAATGATTGGCTAAGCCCAGGGGGAGTACTAACTATGGTTGGTTAGAGCGCTATCCAGGTTGCGGGTTCAATTCCCAGCCGCGGAAGGCCTTGAAGTCGCATTTTTCGCAACTGGTCCCGGCTAGGTCTCAATTAAAGTACTGTATATGATTCGACATTCGTAATTTCCCATAACTTTTGGCCTTCATCTATAATTTCTTGATTGAAGTCTACAAGTCCTGACCACCACCTTCCATGTTCATAATTTTCTACAACTGGTTTTACATTTGTGATGTTTGCGAAATTAACTTTGTTACGAATGCAACAATATCACATATCCACATAATAATGATAATGAGGAATTCAATTATTTTGTAGTTTATGAAGTAATTTTCGTATGCACCAAGATGAGTGCTCATATATGATTCTGAGATGATGGTAGTCCACAATCGATAACCAACCACGCAAACTAAAGTCGTCTTATACTGTCGACGCAAGTTTTGGCTATATGAACCGCTGACCATTTAGCAATTTGAAGACTTACGAACGCTCACCTGGAGGTGCCATCTTCGGATACGTCCGTTCCACTCTCGGAAAACGACGGTAAAACATCGAACTTGTCTTTCTTGCTCTTTTTCGATCAAATAAAACGTATGTTTCTGGAAATTTAGCACCTCATTCGCTTCCTACAAAATGTCTCAGGCTTACGGTCAGCTTATAATGTTCAATGAGGGAGAGTATCAGAGGCTGCCAGCGAAGAAACGACCAGTGTTTGTCTACGAATGGTTAAAAAACTTTGAAGAAAGCTTAGGTGTTATTAACAAGGTATGTGGACTGGAAGAAGAAACTCTCTTGTCAATAAGTTGTTGATTAAACATGCTTGGAAACGGTGTATAGTTTGCAGTCACCCTATGCTTTAGAACACACTTGAATCAATAAAAATGTAATAATTGGGCTATTCCAAAATTTACCGCACCCCCCTGTTGAGGATGGATTGCCTGGAATTACTGGGAATTTTTTATGTCTTTTACCCCATTTCATGGAATCTCCATGGCATTTACCTCTCCTCCTGGAATACCATGTGAGATTTCCCCCCTCCCCTGGAATTTCCAACTGACACTTGTACTGCCATGAAATTTCCATGTGACATTTACCACCCCCTGGAATTGCCATCTGGGATTCATTCTCCCCTTGAATTTCGAACACATATTGACCAGTAATGGTGCTGTCAGTGGCAAATATGACTGGTTATCATTACAATTACACAAAAAAGTAATGATTACAAGGCAAAATATTTCAAAATTTGTATGGTACAGTGGAGCCTCGCTATAGCGTGCATCGTTATAACACACTTTATCCTTGGACCCCAAACATTTCATTTTGCCTGGTTATTATGATCACAATTTGAATGATCTTAACAATTGCTGAACATCCTGAATGATCGCGATTATTACGAGATAGAACGACAACACAGCAGTGCGATTAGTCTTTAGCGGACTTCTAACTTCAAGCTTCTTCACAGCACCAATACCGAGTGGAAAGAGTACTGGGAACGAGATTTGCCCAATAACTCGCAATAACGTGCTTCATCTATAACGCGGTCTCCACTATGGACCCCAACTACCGCGCTATAGCGAGGCTCCACTGTATTTTGCTTTTTTCCACTGTATTCATTACTATTTTGTCCACAAACTTTCCAGTAATTGTGGATTAAGCTAATTGCCTTTTGAACAACTGGTACCAGGGTCTTAACCTTGCCACTAATCATAACCTTGACCCTAATCCTGTGCCTGCTTAGTGTTTATCTGCAATTAACCTGCAAAACTACCACCTCACAGCACTGCTCTTGGGAGTAAAATATATTATTATTGCTTTGGTTAAAGAAATTTTATTGTATAAGAGATGCCATTGTAGAGGTTATTGTTGTGTTTGCTGAAGGCCTTCATATCTCATTTAGGCTGATCTGAAAGCAAGTCAGAAAGAGTTAGTTGCAGGGCTGACCAAGAGACACCATGGAGACTGTGGTCCACCCACACGACAGCTACTTGGAAAGTGCTTTGCACTCATCTATTTAAATGGGGATCAGTTCAGTGCATTTGATACCGTGAATGCTTGCAGTGACATTATCAAGGGAAAAGATGATGCAAATGCAAATCTCTCAGTGAAACTGTAAGTGAAATTTATCCCGCATAACTAGTCAGCTATACTCTGCATGACCATTAATTTGTATTGCTTTATTTTGTATTGCTTTATTGTGTATTGCTTCATTTAGGGCAGCAATGGCAACTATTGGAACAATTTTTGAAAAGCTTGGAAGAATGGTATATTGCTTATATAATTTAGTTCATGTAAACTGGCCAAATATTATTTAATACTGTAAGTATATTAAAGTTAGTATTTGGCATTTACACTTGGTGAATCAGATGAAGAAAATGTTTATGATAAACTATGAGTGTAGCATCATATACTTTTGAGATCCAACCAGGACCACACTACAGTTGTAATGTACCTTATTTCATGATTGAGTCGGTTTTCTTTGATGTACCGTGGGATGTATATAGCATACAGCCCTATGAATACTAATTAGATAAGAAATGAAAAAACTAGGAAAATATCTTTGTCCAGGAAAAAATAAACAAAATTTTGTTGGAAAACCTCCTCAATCATGAAATTAGTCAGTTAATTATCTTGAACGTTGAGATGTATTCAATATACAGGATTGCTATGTGTCCTCAGGGTAATGTACAGTGGTGCTTGAAAGTTTTGTAACACCTTCGTGGACTAAATTGCGTGTAGTCTTATATAGCGGATCTAGGGGTAGTCAAACCGATCACACGACTAAGGTAAAAATTGCACACTTCTAATTAATTAAGTTAATTAATGCAAACTGCGGTCCATAGCAAAGACATTAATATTCAAAATTTATAGTCCAGTTATCAAGTTTCATACAGCGGCAAGGCCGTCGATAAAGTAATATATCAAGTCACAGAACAGCGGTCTTGCGCGTGAGTTTTGATCACTCTGTAGTCTGATTCCAGCCATCCGATTGGCCAATTTGCTTTTTGATCGATCTGTGGGGAGTTCTGATCAGTTTGTGGATCAGGGGCTCGTATACAAGCTACCCGATTGGCTAATTCAAAAAATATCTGAATTCTCATTGGCCACATCGATCATACATGATCATAAACATAACATACATAAACATTAATAAAGACCAGAACAAATATACAGTTTACAGAAGACATGACGAATTAGGAACAACAGCTTAAGTTGAAAGAGCGGCACTTAGAACAGAAGGTTTTCCAAGTGCGCATTCTGTTAACATCGAAAGATGAGTGTAGTAGAGAAGAGTAGTAAACAGTTAGCCTGTGTTTGAAGGAGGAAACGGATGAACTATTACGAATGGTGGGAGAGAGATTGTTCCATAGAAGGACAATTCGGTTGAAAAAAGAGTTCCTATAGAGAGACGTCCTGCAATGGTTGACTTGAAGCAAGTTGTCCTTATTTGAACAGGTGCGAGACGTGCTTTGAGAAGAAAAAGTGACGAAAGAGGAGATGTCTAGGTCGAAGAGGCCTTGTTTACACTTTACATTAAAAAAAGAAAACGAGATCCTTTAGTTCAAGCCAGTAGGATATCGGAAGTAAATTAAGCTTCTTAAGACGTTCAGGATATGACAACTCATAATCCTGAAGGATGAATTTGCTAGCACGTCTTTGAACACCCTCGAGGATCGCAAGATCGCGTGACGATCCTTGAGGTGCCCAGATCTCACTACCATAAGACAGATGAGATCGGACGAGAGCAAGAAAAAGAAGCCTGCGGCAACGAATATCAGTCATTTGGGTACAATTCCTGTGGAGAAAACCAAGCATACGATTGGCTTTTGCAGTGCAGCTGGCTATGTGTGGGGACCACTTTAGGTCATTGCTGATAACCACACCCAAGTCTACTTAGCTAGTTATGCTCTTGACTGGTTCGATGTTAAGAAAGTAGGAATGAGATGGAGGGTTGCGTTTGCGGGATATCCTGAGTAAAAGCGTCTTTGAGACATTAAATTTCAATTGCCAGGACAGCGACCAGTTGGACATAGCGTCCAGGTCAAGCTGGAGGAGATCTCGATCATCTGGTGATTGTATAGCACGATAACATTTGCTGTCATCAGCAAAAAGCGCAACAGTACTATTCTTGGTTACCTCCGGAAGGTCGTTCACATAAAGTATGAATAGGAGAGGACCTATTACACTACCTTGTGGCACACCAGAGGTAACACTAAGAAAGCATGAGGAAACTCCTTCAACGACAACACACTGTTTGCGATCACGAAGGTAATCGGCAAACCAGTTAAGAAGTGGACCAGAGATTCCAAACGATTTAAGTTTGAACAAGAGTTTGCTATGGGACACAGAGTCAAACGCTTTAGCAAAGTCAAGATAAACCATGTCAATTTCCTTACCAGAATCAAGAGTATGACCAAGGTCGTGAAGCACATTCAAAAGTTGAGTAACACATGACCTATGGCAACGAAAGCCGTGTTGAAGGTCATGCAAAGAGTTCTTAACAAAATAATAAACCTGATTGAAAATTAGACGTTCTAGAACTTTGGAGACTTGGGATAGTAATGAAACTGGTCTGTAGTTTGTGGCCTCATGAGCGTCGCCTTTCTTGGGTATGGGCACGACATTTGCAGATTTCCATTCAGAAGGGAAAACACCCTGCTGAAGAGATAGCTCAAAGAGAGCAGTCAAAGACGTGGCGATTACTTCAGAACATCGCTTTAGAATATAAGCTGGTATACCGTCAGGACCAGTAGCCTTATAGGGTGACAAATTGAACAACAATGACTGAACGTCGGATTCAGATATAGTTAATGAGTCAAGAGAGTTAGATGTTGAGTTAGAAGGAGAGATAAGAGGTGAAGAAATTGTGTCGGAGTCGGAGATAGACTGACGCAAAATATTGGTTAAAGCCATCCGCTTTTTCCTCCGCCAGAAAAAAGTTTCTGACCATTCAATTTAATCACGTCAGGGATAGAGGATTTTGAGGATTTACTCTTAAAGAATCTCCAAAATGATTTAGGATCATTGAACACATTTTCGGACAGTCCAGAGAGATATTCTCTCTTCTTGGAATTCATCCAACACTTGACGTGTTGCCGAGTTCTGCGGAATTTCTCCCAAAGTTGAGGTGAGTTCTTAGCCGTAGCCTTTCTCCTTAGTGACTCTTTCATTTTGATGGCGTGGAGTAAGTCCTTGGTGATGTACGGAGGGGTAAATGAACGCTTGAGCTTTGTTTTAGGAATGAAATAGTCTACAGCGGCAAGGAAAGCGTTTTTCCACTTTGACCAGGCAAGATTTACGTCGTGACTTTCGTTGAGGACTATATCTACTAGTGGAGTGATCCTGAGACAGTTAATGAGGCCAACGAAATCTCCCGTAGAGTAATCAATACTATACGTTCGGAAGATTGTTTAGGTTGTTGATGGAGTTTTAAGTCGAAAAATATTGCTTTGTGATCAGAGTGCAGAGAGATGGATTCGTCATCAGTAACTTCGAAGTTGTTGGTCAAATGTTCGTTTGTAGTTAAAACCAGGTCGATAAGATTGTTACCGCGGGTAGGCGAGTTGATCAATTGTAGGTAACTAAACTCAGTGACAATGTCAATGAAACTAGATTCTGAACTTAAGGTAGAGAAACCTGAACCATTAGACCATTGGATGTTAGGGTAGTTAAAATCACCAATTAGAACGACATCTCTGAATTGTGAATCTTGAACAAATTTTAATTTTTTTTAATTTTAATTTTTGTTCACAAACGAAATTTTTGACTAACGTACGAAAAATCCTGGATCCGCCCTTGGCAACGTTTATACACGGACTCTTCGTGTATTTACACTGAAGACTACACAAAGCTTCGTGGACCATTACACGGAACATAATTACACGGAACATAATTACACGAAACATAATTACACGACGTTTTTTTGCGTGTAGTACTCAAAAAGTGAGATATTTTATACGCATGCTGAAGCATAATAAATCATTAATTTCGGCGACGAATTTGACAAGAATACAGATTTAAACGCGAGCGGTGGCGCGATTCTCGCTTGTAAACAAAGTTTTGAAAGATATATTTTTTATCGAATTTACACTCTTACGATAAAGAATACCAAGAGTAAACGCATATTTATGATGGTATATAGTATTTGACCTTGACAAGAATAGAATTTCAATCCTTCGATGATGCTATTATGCCAAATTTAGAAGCACGATTTTGAAAGTAGACAAAAGGCGATGACTCATTCTCGAAATAAATGAAAATATACCGCAAATAATGTCGATGTGCGTGGTACAATTGTGCTAATGACTGACTGCATGAGTGATAAACCCACTTTGCATGAGAAGCATCCGCTTTTGAAAACAGACAAAAGGCGATGACTCATTCGCGAAATATAGCAAATAATAGAGACTTTAAAGGGATATGGCAATATAAATTAACTTTGTCTCATTTGAAAGAACTCGTGAAATGGTATAATGTCGTGATTTAACATTCCGCAATTAGTTAATTTTAGATGTTATGTTTTATGACGTAAGTTGTCACGTGTGAAGTGGCGTGATAAGTGAACCATGAACCTTGAAATAGGACTAGAATGTGAGCAGTGATCGGAGAGTGTTTTGTCTAAATAAAAGCTTAAACTATCTAAACAATCTGTGAGTTTCTTGTCGCGGCGAAACAATTCCCGACAAAGTGGCGACCCCGGCAGGATTTCGTTAAAACAAAACCAGTGGAGAGCGAGATTTTACTTGAAATCTGATCAACGACAACGAATAATATGGCCGACATCGAACAAATGCTGAAGAAGATCGAGGGTAAGTTGCGGATGCTGCAATTTACTCGAGATGATACACCTCGAATCCGAGAGAAAAATGATCTGAAAAGTCTGGAACGTCATCACAACGTATTTGGAGAACTAATCGACAACATTCACGAAGAGAAAGTACAAGTACAACTGGCGAGAATCGAGAAGGGCGACGAGTCTGATGAAGTTAAACAATGGACCCTAGCTATCGAAGGAGAGATTGCAGAGTTCGAAAAAGTTATGGAAGAATTGCAGATCGCGGTGAAAGACCTACGGAAAGAAGCAGTAGAAGAGGTAAGAAAAGAGGAAGAGCAAAAGGAAGAAGACAAAAGAAAACGACATTACGAAGAAGAGATCAAAATCGAACAAGCAAAGATGCAAATCAAAGAAGAATTCGAGAAGAAATTAGAGGAAGCACGTAGTAAATCACTGAAAGAAAACCAAAGCAGCGCCAAGTTACCCAAGCTAGTCATAACCAAGTTCCAAGGAACACCTTTAGACTGGCAACGATTTTGGAGCCAATTCGAGACTGAAATCGACAAGACTGGCATTGGGCAAGTAGCCAAGTTTTCTTATTTAAAAGAGCTTCTGATTTCGAAGGTACGATTGTCTGTAGATGGTCTTCCTTTCACCCCTGAGGGCTACGAACGAGCCAAAAACATACTGAAAACCAAATATGGTAAACCTAGCGAAGTGGCCAACGCACATACACAGGAAATCATAGCTCTGCCAACAGTATATGGTTCTCAACCGAGTAAAATACATGAGTTCTATGGAAATCTGGTGACCAACATCCAAGCTCTGGAAACAATGGGGAAGATCAAAGAGATCAATGGCTATGTTCGTGTGACTCTTGATAAACTCCCTGGTATTCGAGCTGACCTGGTGCGTCTTGACGACGAGTGGCAAGATTGGGGTTTTCCTCAGATGATCGAAGCTCTACGAAAATGGTGTGACCGCAATCCAGTGCGTCCTGAAGAACGGAAACATAATCCACCAAGTGGAAATCGACTTCCACACATCAAGCTACCCAAAGGAGATAAAGCCTTTCATACAAAGAAAGAAGATTGGAAGCCAAGACCTTGTACCTACTGTGAGTCGGTGGAGCATAAATCTGTCAATTGTGAGAAGGTGGAAAGTGTCGACGAGAGGAAGAAAATACTGAGTGGAAAGAAACTATGCTTTAACTGTACAGGGGCAAGACACCGTGCTGCAGAATGCCTGAGTAGATCCAATTGCCAGAAATGCAATGGAAAGCACCACTCCTCAATCTGTGACAAAACATCCAAATGTAAAACATCCAAACCATACTGTAGTTATGGATGATAAAGACACCAAGCCAGAACTGCCGATTCATCTGATCCTGGGAGCTAGTGAGTACTCTCGCATAAAGACGAACACCAAACCAAAGATTGGGAACCAAGGAGAGCCTATCACAGAGTTAACCACCTTGGGCTGTCACCTGGAAAGGAGACAAATCTTAGCAGTGTCTATATCGCCACAGCATCGCTTGCAGACTACGAACAGTTGTGCAACCTGGATGTCTTGGGCTTGGAAGACCGACCACAAGGTGACCAGCAATCAGTTCATGATGAGTTTAAAGAACAGCTCACACAAAGTGATGAAGGATGGTACGAGACTGGACTTATTTGGAAGCAAGGTCATGATCAACTCTCAAACAACAAACACGGAAGTCTGAAAAGATTGGAAAACCTGGTGAAGAAACTCCAAAGAAACCCAGACCTCCTAGTGAAGTATGATGAAATCATCCAAGAACACATCAAAGAGGGAATTGTGGAAAAAGTGACTGGTGAACCCGTTGGGAAGGAATTCTACATCCCTCACAAACCTGTGATAAGAGAAGCAGCAGAGTCCACAAAAGTTCGTATCGTGTTCGATGCATCTGCTAAACCCAACGAGAAGAGTCCTTCGCTAAATGATTGTTTAGAGACGGGACCACCCCTACAAAATCTCTTGTGGGACGTCTTGGTAAGAAATCGTATGAAACCAGTGGCATTGGGCAGGAGATCTCAAACAAGCCTTCTTGCAGGTTCGTGTTCGACAAGAAGATCGAGACTCATTAAGATTCCATTGGCTCAAGCACCAGAATGCCTCAGAGATAGAAGTCCTGAGATTTACCCGCGCCTTGTTTGGCCTAGTCCAGTCCCCGTTCTTGTTGGGAGCGACGCTGAAACAACACTTGGAGAGCCTGAGAGAAAGATACCCAAATGAAGTGGACGAAATCACCAAGAGCCTATACGTAGACGATGTGATCACTGGGGGCGAGACGAAAGACGAGGTGGCTAAACTGAAAGAAACAGCTATTACAATTTTCCGAGAAGCCAAGTTCGACTTACACAAATGGCATTCGAATGAATCGGAGTTGGAAACAAGCAGGGCACCAGATGACGAGAAGCAAAGTTATGCAAAGGAGCAGCTGGGCGTCAAACCTGGAGAAACCAAGCTGTTGGGACTACCATGGAACAAGACCAAAGATACCATAGCTGTCACCTTTCCAGATCCACCAGACGAAACGACCAAAAGAGAAATGTTACGATTTCTAGCTTCAGTGTACGACCCACTTGGCCTGGCATCACCCACAACTTTAGTGGGAAAGTTGTTGTATCGGGAGGTTTGTGATCAACATCTATCTTGGGATCGGAAGGTCGAAGAGAACACTGCAAGACGGTGGTGTAAGTTCGTGAAGAGTCTACCTGGTAGAGTCGAGGTACCGCGAAGTATCCCACCTTTCCAACAACCCATAGAAGCAATTGATCTACATGTGTTTGGGGACACGAGCGGAGCAGGGACATCTGCAGCTGTTTACGCAGTGGTCCAACAAGCTTCAGGAGTTAGTCAAGGATTACTGACAGCAAAATCTCGACTGGCAAAGAAGGGGTTGACTATCCCCAGGCTCGAACTTGTCTCAGCACACATGGCAGCAAATTTAGTTGAAAATGTGAAGAATGCTCTCCAAGATCAACCAGTGAGATCAGTTAAAGGATGGCTTGACAGCTTAGTAGCTCTTCATTAGATCAAAGGAGGTGGGACCTACAAACAATTTGTGGCTAACAGAGCGAGAAAAATCAGAGAGAAGGAATACATCCAGTGGAGGCATGTAGGAACCAACCAGAATCCAGCTGACGTTGGGAGCAGAGGTTGTGAAGGAGACAAGCTACCCGAGAAATGGATGAAGGGGCCAGAGTGGTTGTCAGATCCTAACCAGTGGCCAGTTGAAATGATGACAGAACCAAGTAAAGAAACCGAAACAGAAGCTAAGCTGATCAAAGAAGTTTTCGGAGCTGTCGTGGAGTCCAAAGATGTATTTGATGAGCTGTTGGGCAAGCACAATCTCTGGACGACAGTGCGCGTCATGGCATGGATAGCAAGATTTATAACCAACTGCAAGCTGAGCAAGTCGAAGCGAGTCATGGGACCCCTAACAACTGTGGAGACTAACGAGCAACTACAATGGTGGATAAAGAGAGCCCAGGAAAGCTACCGAGAAACAGATGAATTCAAGGAAGACGAGCTGAGACTAAACATACAACAAAACCCGGATGAGTTGTACGAGTGCCGTGGAAGAATACAAGGAAGTTACCCATTATATTTACCGCCTTGTGCAGTCCTATCCAAGAAGTTGGTGGAAGATGCCCACATCCTGACGTTGCACGGGGGAGTTGGTCTCACAATGACGCTGATTAGACGTGATTATTGGATTCCGCGATTGAGACAGTTAACGAAGAAAGTGATTAGAGGTTGCTTTGGATGCAAGAAGTTCCAGGTCTCCGCATTCCATAGTCCACCACCTGGAAATCTACCTATCGATCGCACCATTGGTTCAATCCCTTTTCAAGTGCTTGGGGTGGACTATGCTGGACCTATACCCTTCAAGATCAGTCCAAAAAAGTTTGGTAAAGCACATATCTTGCTGTTTGCGTGCAGTCTTACCCGAGCCATCCACCTCGAGCTGCTCAACGACCAAACCACTGAGGGATTCATTAGAAGTTTGAAGCGTTTTATCGCTAGGCGTGGTCGGCCTCAGAAGATATACTCCGACAACGGTAAAAGTTTCGTTGCTGCCGCGAAATGGCTAAGGGGAATTATGAACGATGAGGAGATGCAGAACTACCTTGCCCACAAGAACATTATCTGGCAATTCAATTTAAGTAGAGCTCCCTGGTGGGGAGGACAATTTGAGAGACTAGTGGGGTTGGTAAAGCGAGCTTTGTACAAGTCAGTTGGACGAGCCAACCTTACATGGAATGAGTTTGAAGAAATAATCCTGGATGTTGAAGTTGCACTCAATAATCGCCCATTGACGTACGTGGAAGATGACATACAACTGCCTGTGTTAACACCGAGTGCCATGATGTTTGGTCAACCCAATATTTTGCCAGAAGAAGAAGTAAATTCAATCGCAGACGTTGACATGAGGAAGAGAGCAAGATACCTTCGGCGTTGCAAGGATGTATTGTGGTCTAGATGGTCTGGGGAGTATGTGAAGAGTTTGAGAGAGAGACACAATCTTAACCATAAAAGATCGGAACTTTCTATCAAGCCTGGTGACGTGGTCCTGATCCAAAGCACAGAACGAAATAGAGGGAAATGGAACATCGGAGTCGTGGTGAAACTCATCAAAGGGAGAGATGGTGTTATACGCGCAGCAAAGCTTAGGGCGGGGAAATCCTTTCTTGAAAGAGCGGTACAACAATTATATCCAATGGAGCTGTCCTGTGATGCACCACAAGATCCTGAAACCCCCACACTTGATCCGAAAGCAAGGGAGTTTACACCAAGAAAGGCTGCCATTGCTGCGGCAAAGCGTATTAAGGCCATTGCTAACCAACAGGAACTAGACACTTGAACTGAACAAAATATATTTGATGCCTTCGGAATCAAATAGGGGGAGAGTGTCGTGATTTAACATTCCGCAATTAGTTAATTTTAGATGTTATGTTGTTATGACGTAAGTTGTCACGTGTGAAGTGGCGTGATAAGTGAACCATGAACCTTGAAATAGGACTAGAATGTGAGCAGTGATCGGAGAGTGTTTTGTCTAAATAAAAGCTTAAACTATCTAAACAATCTGTGAGTTTCTTGTCGCGGCGAAACAATTCCCGACAATAACAAGACTTTTACAATTTTCCCTTATCTTTTTTGGTTTTCGAAATAATTTGACGAAAGACAGCGTGCTGTCCGCCATCTTGGGATTATTTTCGATATGGGTAAAGTGAAATTTTTATCTTGCCCAACCTCGTACCCAGGGCCTATCTCCGCCCGCCGCCGACCCCCCGCCACGCGCGCTGCGAAAAGGCCCTGGCAGGGGCTGGTCACGTGTCACCCAGATTCTGGGTGATAACAAAAATTAATTTAGTGGGAGGGGATGGTACGTTTAGGTTGTCCAGGTGCAGCTACTGGCGGCATGTAATGGCTCCGATACTGAAGTTTTATCCTGTCGTAGATGGAATCGATCTTTCCTCGAACCGTCGCGGACTCCGCACGCTGTAAGAAGTTGAAAATGTGTCAAAAGCTCATGGCGACGTGCTTCAGCGAAACAAAGCGCTTCCTGAACTCATCTGTCGTCGTTGAGAAAGAAAAGTAAAGAACGCTTCAAATTTAAAGAAAATTATTGCTAACACGCGAAAGTTACTTATCCAGAATTCAGCCGATTTAAAAGGTGCATTGAAATCTCGCCGTCTGCCCTTTCCCTAGAGAAATATTTCTAAACCGACGCCGCCTCGTCGTCTTCAATTTTCAAAGGTTAGTTTTAAAATCATCAGTTGTTGTTTTAATCTAAAATATATAATAACATCATGACAGAACGTTGACGCTTTATAACTGCCTTTTTACATTGAAAGAGTTGAATAGAGATAACAATGATCGTCACTGCGTCAAGTGATTTTCATAATAGCATATTTCCAATCACCAATGTAGACATGTTAACCCGAAATTTTCGAAGTTGATAGAAAATGGAAAATAACACTGCGTACGCAACACTGTGTACTTTGTTATTTCGAATGTCTAGGATAGTATTATGCTTGTGTCACTTCATATTAAATTAAAATATTTCGCAAATATAAGTAATTCGATCGATCGGATATTAAAATACTATATTTGGGATAAATACTATCAATAGACATTCGAAATAACAAAGTAGACAGTGCTGCATAGACTGTTTCTTTTCTATTATTAAAATCATTTGACGCAGTGACGATCATTTCTATCTCTGTTCAAAAGGCAGTTAAGCGGTAAACGTTATTATATATTTTGGATTGAGTCAACAACTGATAATTTTAAAACTAACCTTTGAAATTGAAGATGACGAGGCGGCGTCGGTTTTGAAGTTCAAAAACGTTCTTTTCGACAAAGGGACAGATGGTAGAAACTAGTAACTGTTGCGTGCCAGAAATAATTTTCTTTAAATTTGAAGCGTTCTTTACTTTTCTTTCGCAAGGACGACAGATGAGTTCAGGAAGCGCTTTGTTTTGATGAAGCACGTTGTCTACCCTGTGTGCCACGTTGTCATGAACTTTTTCAACATCAACAGTCTAATATAACCGCGTTCTTGCAGTACTGTATGTGGAGTCCTCAAGGGATTCGCAGAGTCGATAGAACAAAAAATCGATTCCATCACAGGATAAAACTTCTTCGCATCAGTGGCCATTATATGCCAGTTGCTGCACCTTGCCACCTGGACAACCTCCCCCTCCCACAAATTTTTTGTTATCACCCAGAATCTGGGTGACACGTGACCAGCCCCTGCCAGGGCCTTTTCGCAGCGCGCGTGGCGGGGGGTCGGCGGCGGGCGGAGATAGGCCCTGGGTACGAGGTTGTATCTTGCCAACCTTACGACATTATGAGCCAGAAACTCGATTATGTTGCACTATTTCCATTTTCAATTGGCCCACAACATTTTAAAAAGCTTTCCGCGGAAATTCGGTCACCTATGGAGCAGTTTCATCAGGTTTACCCTGCTTGTGACGTCACCAATTTCCTAGTTAATTAGGTCAAATATTACAACAAGATGGCGGATTGTAGACTGTCTTTTGTCATAATTATCTGAAATATTTCAAAAACCAAGAAAGATACAGAAAAATTGTAACAGGTCTTCTTATACCATATCCCTTTAAGATCTGCGACACATTTTACATCTAAAATGAAGAGACTGAATAATTTGTAGTCCTAAGAGTGTTTAAATAAAGTTCATTCATTCATTCATTTATTCTCAAACCTTTTTAACGTTGAAAAATTCAAAATTTACACTTTACATTTAAAAGGACAGCTAAGATTTATTTGCTTTTTTTTCAATAAAAATAGATATTTCAAAACGCGTGGAAAATATAGTCCGACAAATTTTGTTACAAGCGAGAATCGCGCCACCGCTCGCGTTTAAATATGTATTCTTGTCAAATTCGACGCCGAAATGAATGATTTATTATAGCCTCAACGAATGCATGATGGCATGCGTATAAAATATCTTACTTTTTGAGTACTACACGCAAAAATACGTCGTGTAATTATGTTTCGTGTAATTATGTTTCGTGTATAATTATGTTTCGTGTATTATGATCCACAAAGCTTCGTGTAGTTCGTGTAGTTTTGAGTGTATTACACGATACGTGCGTGTGGTTTCCCTGCGTGTACATTAACACTACACGCACTTTACACACACGAAGGTGTTACAAAACTTTTAAGCGCCACTGTTGGCATGAACATATTGATTGGCATGAACATATTGATTGTATTAAATCTAAAATCAATAAGAAACTGGGACTACCAAGGCGTATCAAGAATTATTTACCTATACATAGTAGATTATTATTTTTTAATTCCTATATTTTACCTATCTTCGATTATGCTGATATCATTTGGGGGGATAGAGGGAATTCAACCCTTATGTCAGATTTACAAATATTACATAACAAAGCAGCACGAATTATTTTAGATTTAGATTATAGGTCATCTGCCAGTGCTGCCTTAGTCAAGTTATCATGGAAAAACCTTAAAGTGCCACTGTGATGAAATTTTGAACCCCATGTTTTTTAGCATTATTGCAAAGAGTACATATAAATAACTCCCCATGCAAAATTTTAGCGCTCAATGTCAAATATTGACTGCGCTATACGACGATAAAGTTCGTAATTTCACGGCCGCCATTAAAATCTGCCATCTTGGAAATTTCAGGTCAAAGGGCGCCGGTTACGTCAGAGTCTCAAGCACGCTTCACGTGTAGTGTTGTTGCAACATATAAACAACGAGATTCCACTAGATTCGGAAGAATTTGACATTTTAAACTCGGTTTGTATATGCGCTGCTTTGTATTCTATAGTAATTCTATTTGTGTTGACGCGGCTCCTTGAGACTATGACGTCACGAGCGCTTCTCGAATGGATAAAAACAAGATGGCCGATTTTAATGGCGGACGTCGATTTAGGACTTTTCAAACGTTTGTAACTCTTCGATTTTTATTCCGTTTCGACTGTAATTTTGTATAAGGGCTACTTTCACATTGATAAATACATCCATGAAGAAAAAATGGCATTTTTCGATGACGAATTTTCATCACAGTGGCACTTTAAGGATAGGAGAAGTTCAAACCGTTCTATTTTTATTTATAAATGTCGCAATAACCTATTTTCACATGATTTTGAAATAACATATAGCCAAGATATTCATAAGTATAACACCAGATCTAAGCCCAACATTAGAAAGTCTGTAACGAAACATAGTTGGGGCCATTGGACAAGTATTAACTTTGCTAGCAATGACTGGAATGAACTGAATAATGAGATTAGGGAAGCGAAAGATTTCAGAACTTTTAAAGTGCCACTAAGACGAAAAAAATCGTCTATCCAATTTTGATCTTAGTAAATTATAATAACAAAATGAAGAAGAAAGGCGTTATCGGTTCCTCAATATCTTATCCCGTTCTCGAGATATTTAGGTTTTGACATATGCAAATTAGATAGTGTATGACGTCATTTTCTCACAGACTAAAATAAAATTCGCAAAATGAGGAATATCTCTGTAAATAATAGGTATAAAGTTTTCAAACTTTACACATCTGTGGTAAGGTGAAATGTGCACCATACTGCACAAATTATATTGTTGCCACGAAGATCGTTTGGAAATAGGCACCTGTCATTTATAAAACAAAAAGTGTTTATTTCTTCTTTATCAAACAACATTTATTGTAATGCATACACACGAATATTTGTAGACACGTAAATATTGTACTTCCGAGGTTTAAATCACCTTATTCTTTTTAAAAAGTGACAAAAATTACGATTTAATTTTATTAGGCGAAAGACGCCCATTTTCAAACGATCTCCATGGCAACTATATAATATGTACAGTAGAGTGTACATTCCACCTTACCATAAATGTCCAAAGTTTGAAAACTTTCTACCTATTATTTGCAGAGATAATCCTCATTTTGTGTATTTTATTTACGTCTATGTGAGAAAATGACGTCATACACTGTCTAATTTGCATATGTCAAAAACCTAAATATCTCGAGAACGGGATAAGATATTGAGAAACCGAGAACGCCTTTCTTCCTCATTTCGTAATTATGATAAACTAAGATCAAAATTGGTAGACGATTTTTTCGTCTTAGTGACACTTTAAACGTTTTTTACTTAAATGTAAATAGGCTGATACATTATTATATTTAACTAATTATTCTTGTATTAGTTTTTAGTCTTAGTTTTTTATACCTGTATTTATAATTTATTTTAGTAGTTTATATCTTAGCAGGACCTTTCTGAAAAACACTTTTAGTGAAGTTGGCATCCTGAATAAAGATCGATTTAATAATAATAATACATCCCTTGTTCTCGGTAATTAGCTCTTACATACTGTAACTTTTCCTTCATCTCAATCTGATTCACCAAGTGCAGAAATGCCAAATATTAACTTTAATATAAAAGTGTTTTCTCAACAGGTAACACGATGATACCATCTTCGCGGGGCCATAAGGCCCCAAGGGGGGTCTGGGAGCATGCTCTGGAGTTGTCTGGACTGGAAAGTTTGTATCACACAACAGATATTTCCATTGCGCAATTTTCGCTAAACGCAGCCGTGCAATTTCTATCTAGATTAGTTGAAAATGTCATTGTTAAGATTTTTTTGTCTGTCCTGGGACGAGTCGTTTTCCAAACGGCAAACTTCAAAGGGCCTAGCAATCGAACTGTGATTCATGTTGAGGAGGATCTGAATGCACAAATCCTTTGTTTTAGGTTTATTAATATTTAAACAACATTAAGCTCAAACGTTGCTATTGGATAACTGCTTCATTATACAGAAAATACAATATGTTCAGTAACCGTGAAAGTGCACAAACTGTACAAAAACAAAGACTTTGGCCACGTTTCCAGACAATATAATTCTAGTGACTATGCTTAAAGGGATACTCCAGCCAAAATACAAATGTAGTTCATATGAAAGATCTTACTGACTGTAGTTTATTTCCAAAGTTACAGCATTCCTATCAATTTAGTTAAGAAGATATGGCTAGTTGAAGAGTTTGTCCAATTTCGACGCCATATTTGTTTCTCAAATATGACGTTACTGAGTGATTCTATCTCGTATTATGCCAAAGCGGCTCCTCTACTTTCCTGCATGAGGAACCAAATAGTTTATTTCGACTAATGTTCATCCGAAGAGAATTCACAATAGCTATCACTGCGATCACCATCAAAACAACTCTACTGCTGATAAAGAATCACTCAATGACGTCATATTTTCAAAACCAATATATATGGCATAAAAATCCTCAACTTCAACTAGTAGCCATGATATCTTCTTAACTAAATTGATAGGAATGCTGAAACTTTGGAAATAAACTAAAGTCAGTAGGATCTTTCATATGAACTACATTTGTACTTTGGCTGGAGTATCCCTTAAAGTGCCCCTAACCTCAAAATGTTTTATTGTCTTATTTGGAAGAACTTTTAAAATGATAAAGTAACTTCTTTTGAAGATTTTCACTTCTTCGCTTTCTTTTTGAGATATATCAGTTTGTTTGATATGCAAATATCTGGAATTTCGTCACACATGCATAATGAGTTATCAGAGAATGTTATATAGTGTGTGCGTTTCTCCCACAGCACCAAACTTCTTGATTTTAAAGGATTTCGTTCGAGAATGAAAGAGATATACACATTTCTCCAATAAGTCATTATGCATGTGTGACGAAATTCCAGACATTTGCATATCAAACAAACTGATATATCTCAAAAAGAAAGCAAAGAAACGAAAATCTTCAAAAGAAGTTACTTTATCATTTTAAAAGTTCTTCCAAACAAGGCAATGAAACATTTTGAGGTTATGGGCACTTTAAACCTTTGGTTTTTTTGTGATAGTAGATATATATGTATCAACATCTTGTTATTTTAGGTTGGTGGCTCTGCACCAGAGACTGTTCAAATACTTATTAAAGCAATGAAAAATGCTGAAGTGAGTGTAAAGAGAAACAGTGACTTAGTCTATCATTATTTTATTGCATATGTGGAATCAATGGCCGGGGCGGCGGAGCCGGGGGGCTAAAAGCCCCCCCCCCCCGCACTTTTTCTCTGGAATAACTTTAATAAATCGAGGTTATTGTGTATGGTGTATTCTTTAAAGTGATTCTCCGATGAAAAAATTGCTTGTCATTTTCTTACAGAATCTTAAAGATATTACGGTGATTTATAATCGTGCAAAGTTTCACTTCGAAATTCGTTGAAATAAAGGTTATACTTTACTTGTGAAGTTTGTATTTTGAACCGCCATTAAATTGACCGAGTTTGAGAAGAATGAGTCGAAGAGAGCTTTTAACGTCATAGCCACCAAAAGAACAATGAATCTTTTGTCTTTTTGGAGGCCATGATGTCAAAAGATCTCCTCGACTCTTTTTTCTCAAACTCGGCCAATTTAATGGCGGCGTTCAAAATACAAACTTCACACGTAAAGTATAACCTTTATTTCAACGAATTTCGAAGTGAAACTCTGCACAATTATAAATCACCGTAATATCTTTAAGATTTGTAAGAAAATGACAAGCAATTTTTTCCATCGGAGAACTACTTTAAAAATACTTGATATATCACAAAGTAAATACATTAGCATTGTAAGGTTTGTGCTTCGTAGCTTTATTACAGGGATCATTAAAAACCAATTACATAAAGTATTCACCACAAGATACAGCGACTGAAGTTGGTAAGTTAACCAAAATAACTCTACAGTTAACGCTATGGATACGCAAGCGCCGAAGAACCTCGCAGTCATCACAAAGGTTATGCGTCGCCAATGCTTATAAAGCTTGCTTCTTGGCGTTCTTATAGATTATTATAAATTATAGAGCATATGCAACCGTGTGCAACTAGTTTCCCAGAAACTAGTCAGGTATTGTTGAAGGAAGTAAAGGGAGACTAAAATTATGTTGTTTATGATCATAATTTTGTTGTTGTAAAACTGACCTCAAAATGCAGTAAATCGTGTTTCAGAATGTGAGTAAATAAAAAATTTTACGGGGGGCCATGCCTCCGGACCCCCCTAGAGGGTTCTCGCGCCTTCGGCGCTCGGCAAGCCCCCCACTTCATATTTCGTTCCGCCGTTCCTGAATGGCCAGTGGACATTTGACACATTTAGAAAAAGGATCATCCCACTAACAGAGCTTGTACAACCTTAGTATAGACCTTATTCCTAAATGGCTGCCAATTTTATATTCTTTTATGTGCATTTAAATTAGCCCTTATTTCGTTTCAGAAGAAAAATTATTTTGAATTTCGTACACAATAACGAGGCTATAAGGGATAACTTAAATGCATATAAAAGAATATTAAATTGACATTCATTTTGGAATAAGGTCTGTGAAGTTTTCCTGTCAGGACTTGCCATCTTAAAGGAGTAGTGCCAATGCGCATGCGCGAATGTTTGATTACGCGACCAGATTAAAATTTCTATATAGAAATCTCATTCCATCTATCCTCTTCTTCTGAGTTTCATTTGACCCTAAAACTTATTAAAAATAGTAAAACAGAAAATTCGATCTTTAAGTTTGGGGTTTTATTTTGTTCGAAACTACAATATTTCCTAGTTTATCGCTCGTCGAGAGGTGGTGAACGTTATGGCTCTGAAGCGTAAAAGTAAGTGCATGATTCGTGTTTTGATTTTCGAAAACTAAAAAATCACCATAGGTCATGCGTGTAATATTTGACGACAATGGAATACGACTTAATTCATCATCGTCCTGTTGCGATGAGGTCATATTAAAAATGGCGGCGTTTTGACATTGTTTATTCAACATTTAAGATGTGTTGCGAGCATTTTCAATTTCATAGATCCAAATTACTATATTCCGACTAGCTAAGTTATATACTTCGACAGTTCTGGAGATGCGGCAGTTATATACATGCGGCAGTTCTGGAGATGGTACCAGGGAGTCTCACCTGCTGGGTTCTATCGCTAAGGAAGCTACGAATCCACTGCCAGAAACCAATGCAGATGTTAGTTGAGGCTAGTTTAGCGAGTAGCGTAGCATGGTCAACACGGTCAAACGCCTTACTAAAGTCCAAAAATAGGACATGGACTCCCTTTTGACCAGCTCTGGTATTATCTGTTGAATGCTCCTCTGAAATGATAATTACTTTGAATGCGTTGGTCACGGCTAGTTGAATAATATGTCGGAGTAATGTATTGTAGACCTTGAGTTCTGCATTTAACTTTACATCCTGCACGACATGAACGAAAAGGCTTCAGTATTTCGTATGCTTTGAGACAGTTGAAGACAGCTGGCGCAATTCTTTGGCGCTTAGCAGGCTTCAGTAGTATTAAAGGACATTGGCAACAAAAAATAAGTACTTTTTAAGTCACTTTGAATTTGTTTTTAAATCACATTTTACTATTTATAATCAGAATTATTGTACAAACTTATTTATTCACTTAGGTAATATAATTTTTTGCATTTTTCTTGTAAAAACCATTTGTATATTTACTCCTAAAGATGGTTAATAAAGCTTATTATTATTATTATTATTATTATTAATGATAATAAATTTAGCACGTGCATTTCCTTTACATCGGTTTATGATATTATCCATTAATGTTTGCAGTAAATAAAATAGTTTGACGTCATGATCATAATTTTGAGCTCAAGAATTCACATTTTGGTTTCTATAGTACTATATGGCATATTACGGTCTATTACCGACCCTAATTAAAATACACTTTCTCATGTGAATAGAAATTTCATATTCCCACGTGGTCATATTTAAGCCAGAATTTCACACGTGTGAAAAACTAATTCACACGTGTGTAAAGCTAATTCACACGTGTGAACAACTAATTCGCCCGTGTGAAATGCTGTTTCACAGATCTTCACATGTGATCACATAGTTTCACACCGATTCACATGGAATCACACGTGTGAAGACATGTGGAATTTTTATAAGGAATAGACACTAGCCAATCAGCATCGTGGTACTGCTCCTTTAAATCTCGCTCTTTTCGTTTGACGTAAAATACGTGCTACAAGTTTATTGAACTACTTAAAGTGCCACTACGATCACATTTTTACCTATCGATATTTTTACGTATTTATAAAGCAGAGCTGCTAAATATTACTTGGTCGAAATCGTTTTGCGATTCGACGATGGAAAGTATTATTTTTCTTACTCCGAATCTGGAGTTGTTATGTCCGCCATTAATCGTTCATGTTCTTGACCAGCGTAACGAAGTGACGTCAGATTCTCAACGCGAAGACTCCACGTGGCTAATTCTTCAAGTAAATCAAGGTAGTTTTTTCAAATTCTTCGTCTGAAAGGCTGAACATTTCATCTACTTCTCGAAAAAAACAAGAAAACAAATAACCTCGACCGAAATTCAGGCGTAGCATTGAGAATCTGACGTCACAAACAATGTCACCTTTTGAAATTGCGGGCTCACTTGGAACACGTTCTTAGTAATGTCTTGTCTTCATTAGAACATCCATACACTGCGTATCTGTCTGGCATGATTGAATAGTTCAACATAAACGATACATTTTATAGTATAATCTGGGAATCGAGCTCGTTTGTTTACGAAGCTGGGAAGATCCTGGACTCGTCTCTTAAATGACGTCACAACCTAGTTTCCAGCCTCCAGAATTGGCAGAAAAACGTTTTCGGTTTTTAATCGGAATTTGCTTACATTTCTTAATTTGGATGCAAAATATCTTCTAAACGAAAAGTCCAAATCAAAAACTGTAAAATAATTTATCAGCTATTTTTTGATCCTCTATATACAGCCCTTTCGTTTTTTAGTTATCTGTAGGCACTTTAAACCTAATCCTAACCGTAGCTATCCCTAACCTAACGAAAAATAAAGACCAGACAAAAACAGAAAGGTCCTTTTGAGTCATTGCTTTTAGCCGCCAGGTCGTAGCTAGATGGAATACTCGCAGTTGAGGTGACCGTGAGGTACTAGGTCTGAGCCGTCTTCTGGACGATCATTTTATTAGTATTAAGGTTAGTATTAGAAAACCATTAGGCGGGGGTTTAGAGTTAGGATCTAAGTTGTTTTGGGGTTAGCAGTTCCATGATATTTGAAAATTCGCCTACTTTTATAATGTTACGAGCACACGGAAACGTTTTCCTGCGTTTTTGTATTGTTTCAAGTAATGAGCTGGTTGTTCTCGATTCCCTTGAAAACAGTAAACAATAGAAAAACACAGGAAAACGTTTCCGTGTGTACGGGGCGTAACATTATAAAAGTTGAATACATTTACTGTTGTGCTGTCTATATCGTGGGGCCATGTATTGCCCAGTTTTTGGTTGCATGTAGTGATTACAAAAATAACGCTGAGAAGAACCTTAATTTCTTTGCATTTCCGCCCATTCTGCAGCCAGCTTTTTCAGGTCATTTTGCTGAAGAACCCTATAATTATTTTCAAAAGGCAGTTTTTATATGATTCATTCAACTTCAATACGCGTTATGTGCATTTTGACAACTTCAAACTACTATATTCCGGCTATTTAATTATTATTTGGTTGCCAATGTCTTTTAATGTCTTGTCTTTTAGTCTCAAGGTCGCTGTGAAATCTTGCTTTGTTGCCAAAGGATTCTCCGTGGTCTGGGGTCAGCGGCTTCATCATGTCATAAAGATATCTTCAAAGCTATTCGTACCGCTCTCGTTGATCGCTCAATGGCCGTACGATGTGCAGCCGCAGAGGTGACTATTTTTTATTACGTGTATCACAAGAATTTTGTAAAACCACTTGAAAACAAAATCACTTGAAAATGTTACAAATATTGTCGAAGCCCGAGTCAGTTCACAGAGCCCCAGCCGAGCTCAAGTCTTTTTAAGCACACAATTTCTTGTTAATTTATGATACTCTCGTCACTTATCACTGTCAAATATTAACAAAAAACCACCTCAACCTTCACATGTGAAAATGCGTATACATAGTATTTGAAGTTTCTTTAGTCTTGAACCTGGAGAGTTTTTGGTGTTTTTTTCTCCGGGTTCAAGACTAGAGAAACTTCAAAAACTATTATCAACACTGAACCGACAATGAACCACTCTATTTTTCATAAAATATCTTGGTCAGTGATGTAGCAAGAAAATTTATGATGCCCGGGCCGAAATTTATGGCAGTGATAGACATGAACATTTAGCCAATTTGTCAGCAAGTTGTAGTGTACGTTCGCGGCAAAGGCGTAAGTTGCCCTAGGGTTCTGGGTTTGTTTGATCTATTACTTATAATATTTCATTTAATAAATTATAGCTTGTTGTCACGAAATATGGCCATCAATAAACACTTATTTACTGCTACCGAGGGAAACAGTGTGTTTTGTGGCCCCGAGATCGCCGTTGTTGCCCGAGGCGAAGTCGAAGGCAACAAGGACGATCGAGGGGCCACAAAACACACTATTTCCCGAGGTAGCAGTAAATAAGTGTTTTGTTATATACCAAGTGTCAAACAAGAACAAAAAATGTTGAAGAAAACGTACCAGTGGTGATTTTTACTGGCAACATGATTTTTACTGATTTTTACTGGCAACGGGTAACAATGGTTTTATTTTTCCCTACGGAAAAAACATGTTTGCATCGCCGACCTATTTTTCAAAATTGTTCAGGTATATTCAAGTTGAATATGTGAGGTAAACGGTTTTGGGCAACGCCCATTTTGTCTGGCTACGAAACTGATCTTGGTTATATCTTGAATTTATTATCCACTCACGAAATATATTGAGCGCTAAATGACCTGTGCTTAGCAACCGGTAGTCTAGCAACGGAATACGTCCGAACACCCTTAAGTGTATATTATTTGACTGTCTCTTATGGTATTTTCCCAGTGTACCCAAGAGTTACTGAAGCATGCGAACTTCACGTACACATCGGAGCTGGAGAACCTTCTCTCTGTATGCCTCCGGGCTCTGGAAGGCTCCAACTATGACGTCAGAGTATGCGTCTCCAGTTTACTGGGAAAACTAATGGCGGCCACTCAGCGTGCCCCAGAAGGCTCCACACCAGTGGCTAATAGTAAGACAAGGAAGACGACCATGGACGAAATGTTCTCGTTAATGGCGTCTGGATTTCTTCGTGGTGGCATTGGCTTCTTGAAAAGTAGCAGTGGCGAGTTGCTGAAGACGACCATTCCACAGGAAGTCCGCGTCGGTGTTACTCAGGTAGAAGAAGCTTTACGTAAAGTGCATCTGATCCCGAAAACGTTCTTTGTTTTATTTGAAAGGACGTATTACTAATGATGTAGGATGGTGATGACCCTTTTTCAATATCGATTTTCGTTCTTGTAATATGTAAATAAGTTGTGATGACGTCAATTACGACCAACAGTGTTGCAGCAAGGCTAAAAAGTCGGAAATGAACCAAACTTTGCATATGGATACAGACCACCAAACTGAAGAACATCGTTCAAGTTTTATTGTTGCCATAGCAACAGATTAGGTTTTAAACCAGTAGTATCAAAACCCTAGTTTTCTAATTGGTTAAAACCTGAACGATGTTGTTCAGTTTGATGGTCTGTATCCACATGCAAAGTTTCAAGTGATTTTGTTTGTTAATTTCTAAAATATGTCCGACTTTGAGACTTGCCTCAATGATCGTAATTAACGTCATCACTACCTTATTTGCATATTACAAAAAGATCAAATAACTCAAGAACGAAAATCGATATCGAAAAACGGTCAGGCAATCCTTTATTATTTTTAACTGACAATAGCGGGTATTGAACGTCAGTTTCAGCCTCTACGCGGTCACGAAAACTGAAACTGACTAAAAATGAACTGAAACTGTTGTCGAAATTGACGTCCAAAATGTCTACATGACGGCCATCTTTGGCTTCACTTTTTGAGCTACATATTGACTCGAGTCGTTTTATGAGCATAAGCATGAGCATAAGCATGAGCGTTTTTTTTTTCATGAGTTTTTTTTCCATGAGCATGTTTTTTTTCCATGAGCATGTTTTTTTTCCCATGAGCATGTTTTTTTTCCCATGAGCATGTTTTTTTTCCCATGAGCATGTTTTTTTTCCATGAGCATGTTTTTTTTCCCATGAGCATGTTTTTTTTCCCATGAGCATGTTTTTTTTCCCATGAGCATGTTTTTTTTCCATGAGCATGTTTTTTTTCCCATGAGCATGTTTTTTTCCCATGAGCATGTTTTTTTCCATGAGCATGTTTTTTTCCATGAGCATGTTTTTTTTCCATGAGCATGTTTTTTTTCCATGAGCATGTTTTTTTTCCATGAGCATGTTTTTTTTTCCCATGAGCATGTTTTTTTTTCCCATGAGCATGTTTTTTTTCCCATGAGCATGTTTTTTTCCCATGAGCATGTTTTTTTTCCATGAGCATGTTTTTTTTCCATGAGCATGTTTTTTTTCCATGAGCATGTTTTTTTTTCCCATGAGCATGTTTTTTTCCCATGAGCATGTTTTTTTCCATGAGCATGTTTTTTTCCATGAGCATGTTTTTTTTCCATGAGCATGTTTTTTTTCCATGAGCATGTTTTTTTTCCATGAGCATGTTTTTTTTCCATGAGCATGTTTTTTTTCCCATGAGCATGTTTTTTTTCCCATGAGCATGTTTTTTTTCCCATGAGCATGTTTTTTTCCATGAGCATGTTTTTTTTCCATGAGCATGTTTTTTTTCCATGAGCATGTTTTTTTTCCCATGAGCATGTTTTTTTTCCCATGAGCATGTTTTTTTCCCATGAGCATGTTTTTTTTCCATGAGCATGTTTTTTTTCCCATGAGCATGTTTTTTTTCCATGAGCATGTTTTTTTTCCATGAGCATGTTTTTTTTCCCATGAGCATGTTTTTTTTCCCATGAGCATGTTTTTTTTCCCATGAGCATGTTTTTTTTCCATGAGCATGTTTTTTTTCCCATGAGCATGTTTTTTTTCCCATGAGCATGTTTTTTTTTCCCATTAGCATGTTTTTTTTCCCATGAGCATGTTTTTTTTCCCATGAGCATGTTTTTTTTCCCATGAGCATGTTTTTTTTCCCATGAGCATGTTTTTTTTCCCATGAGCATGTTTTTTTTCCATGAGCATGTTTTTTTTCCATGAGCATGTTTTTTTTCCCATGAGCATGTTTTTTTTCCCATGAGCATGTTTTTTTCCCCATGAGCATGTTTTTTCCCCCATGACTTGAGCATGAGCATGTTTTCACGAGCATGGCATGAGCATGAGCATGCAACACGATCTCTTCCTTAAATTAACTATTATCCTTAATTTACAAATCGCTCTAAATTAAGTATAATAGTTAATTTAGCGGCGATCGTGCGAGTCGCGCATGCGTATGTTAGTCAATTACTATCACACAAGCTTAGTATCTCTCACTTGTTTATAAGTTTTGCTAGCCAAGTAGGGGAGTGGATGGCTTGGGTCCTAGGGATGGAGAAAATTTTGACGGGGGATAGGTTAGAAAACCCATTAGACGGGGGGAGGGTTAGGATCTTTGTTGTGTTGGGGTTGGGTTCTAGCATTAGATTAACCATTATCCTTAATTTAGAGCGATTTGTAAATTAAGGATAATAGTTAATTTAAGGGAAGAGACCGGGTTGGAGCATGAGCGTTGGCACGAACATGGACATGGGTATGAGTATGGCCGAGCATTAACATGGACACGAGCATGGGCACGAGTATAAACATGAACACGAGCATGAGCATGGGTACGAGCATGAGTACAAGCACGAGCATGAGCACGAGTATGACCACGAGCACGAGCATGAGCATGGACACGAGCATGAGCATGGATGGACACGAACATGAGCTTGGACACGAGCATGAGCATGAGCATGGACACGAACATGAGCTTGGACACGAGCATGGGTACGAGCATGAGTACGAGCATGAGCATGGACACGAGCATGAGCATGGACACGAGCATGGGTACGAGCATGGGTACGAGCATGGGTACGAGCATGGGTACGAGCATGAGCATGGACACGAGCATGAGCATGGACACGAGCATGGGTACGAGCATGAGTTACGAGCATGAGCATGAGCATGGGTACAAGCATGAGCATGGACACGAGCATCGGTACGAGCATGAGTACGAGCATGGACACGAGCATGAGCATGGGTACGAGCATGACCATGAGCACGAGCACGAGCATTAATAAGTAATAATTGTTATGAAAATGTGGTTTTTTATTTGACTAAAATAATGGTTCGCAATGTTTTCTAATAAATAATGAGCACTTACTAAAGATATATTCATCATTCTCTCCCAGGCTTATGTGGTGTTGTTCAATGAGATGGGAGGAACGTGGGTGGAGAAGAACATCGGACGTATCTTGACGCTGGTCTTGGACCTTCTCTCGAACCCCAAGGCCACGCAGAGTCACGTGGATGCTGTATATTCCAGGAAGTGCATCTCGTTTGTGTTGCGGACGATGTTGGGACGACTGCTTGGCGAGAAGGCACAGGTGATTGCCGGCAAGGAACTTTGTAAACTCGTGTCAAAACAAATGAGAAAAGTGAAGGAGATGTTGCACAACGGGCGGGAGACGTCGTCGTCGACGGAGATCGACGAAGCCGTCTTCGCGACTCAACACATGATCATATGCGCCTTGCAAGAACTCGCCTGCTTAATTCAGGAGTTAACGACGGCTGCCGGGTCGCTGGTCAACGAACAGACCATCGAGACTGTCTCGTCTGTGCTTCACCACTCGGCACCCGCGTCTCGTCTCAGTGCCGCTTGGTGTCTGCGTACCATCGCCGTCGCTATTCCCTCTCATCTGACGCCGCTGATCGATCGCTGTCTCAAGGAGCTCGGGACGCTGTCGTCTGTCGAGACGGTCTCAGGATTTGCGTATACACTGAGTGCCTTGATTGGCGGGGTGAGGCGTTGTCCACTTGGTATACCACACAGGAAAGGCAAGGTTAGTGAGTTTTATAATGAAAAATTATCGGATGTGGCTAAAGTGTCTATTATCGGCGGCGGCTCTATTTAACAAATAGATTCCGTTTTGCCATTGTCGGTTCAGTTATAGATGCACAGATGACGTCAGAATGCGGTAAGAACAAAAAAGTGGCCCATGAGACGATAGTCGAGTGGGTGGGTCACTGATGTTGGAAAAAGACAAAAGAAGTCATCTGGCATGATCTGACGTGAGCTGTGCGTATGTCCTCTAATAGATCATGGCTAAGATCCAATGAGAATGCGCATAGTAAACAGGTCATTGTATAAATATAAATTGACTCACAAAAGCGGCGTAGAAAGGATGACGTCAGCGGGAGTCCTTTTTCGCATGTTCCTTCACCCAAAAGCAACACAGTGCGGTATTTTCTCTCTTCAAAAACAAAACTCAACAAAAAAACCCTTAAAACAAACTGTAACAGAATTCTTTATGACCAGAAAACTTACCAAAACGCATTCAACACTTTTCAACAATCGGACTGATATATGGAAATAGCGACTACAATTATCTAAACGCCACTGCAATTGGTGGTCATTGTTCTACGGAACGGACGCTTTTGCCAGTCGCAATGTGCCAGAGTGCGACAAATTGTCGTTTTAATTTTCATTTTAACGTGCAATAACGTAAATAACAGACATGAATTTAATTTAAAGCAATTAAAATGTGTGCATACCGAGTCGTCTAAATCAATTTAAATTCGTCTTCAGAATTAATTATTACAGACTCAATGTCACTAGGCGAAGTACCAGACTCGTTTGCATTTCCCGCGCAACTTTTGCGGTCGTCCGTTGCGTATCCGTAAACTAATGTGACGTAAGCGTCCGTTTCGTAGAATAGTGACCACCCTACAATTTGAAGGAAAAGAACTCCAGCTGATGCCATCCTGTTGTTTACTTTTTTGGGTGATCCACAGTCCAGTTATATATAGAGGTCAGTGGTTACGGCCGCAGCCTCACAGCGACGTCAATTTTATTTCATACTATTCTCAGAAGATTTAGTGTTGTCATTACCAAGTGTTGTCACAAAGAAAATGAAACTAAAGGGTCTGGTTTAGGATTGTAGGTTAAGGTTAGAAATAGGGTTTTTTAGGATATGAGGTTTTTAGCGTTAGGATCAAGGTAATTTTGTCGATGAGGCCGGGGCGCTATAAGCCCCACAGCGAGTCTAAGGCAGAGCCCGGAAACGTTTTTAAAATAATTGTATGAAAAACTTAACAAGGAACGGGAACGTTTGTACTTCAAAAATTACTTCATCGTTTTATTACGTTTTTATATTCTTAATGTAGCTGGTTTGAATGATCGAAACAAAGCTCAGTTTATGATGATGATAGTCAATTTTGTGCTCGTTTAAATAGTCATGATTTTTGGATATCTAGTTTGATAGCCCAAACCGGTATACCGGCGTCTCAGATCCCCTGGTTACGGCCTGCTCTTGAGGAATATTTAGTGCTGCTGTAGTTATATGAATTTCAGACACTGGTACTAGTATATTCTGTAATTATACCTAAAGGGACATCATGCTTATTTCAAATTTATAAGTTAATATTGCAATTTTTAATTTTAATATCCCGTCAAACCTAAGAATTCCTAATAAGTGATTAAGAAATAAAAAACATTTTCCGTGTTTCCACGCAGTTATAAAAACACGAGTGGAAGTTATAAAGAATATATCCACTGCGATTTTTGAAAATTACATTTTACATTTTGAAAATTACATTTTGAAAATAGGTAAAGGTTCATTTATTAAAATCATGAAGATGTAAATTCTCCCTATACTCGCAGCTTTCAACGCGACTGAATTATGCGAGTAAAAGCAATGGGCGACAAGAAATACATGAATGATGTCAAGGCATTTCTACACAGACGTGTTGATAGGAAGTTGTATTTCTCATTCTCGAATAATTTTATATCCTAAATGTTTTTGTAGTTGGTGTTTAGTGTTGGCGAGGACATGTTGAAAGGAACTACGGAAGATACAAAGTGGGCAATGCCACGAGCAAAGTGCGGATGGATGATCATGGGGGCCCTAATGACGTTGGGTAGGACTATGTATTATTTATTGTGTTGTATGTATATGGGAAAGATGGCCAGTAAAACAATCGCTTAGGATAGTCATGCCGATATATATATACAGGGGTTGGCCAAAAAAAAGTGGCCATCCACCAAAATATGGTTAATTGGCTAAATAACTTTCAGAAAAGACAAAAAATGTGAAAAACTATATGTTTTTACAATAATGCGTTGAGATATGGTCAGATATAATCTCAAATCTTAATTTTAATCACTGGTTATTGAAAATACACAAACATTGATAGATTTCTGGTGTTTTACTGTGCCTTGCATTGACCGAGTTTCGTAGTTTTCATCATTAGTCCGCCAGACGAATTAAGAAGACTGATCCTGTAGTATCGCTCCAAACAACACGTTTCCACTCATCAACACCCCCAACTAATACGCTCACGAGCAAATGATAAACGTAATAAACGATTCTTCTCGCTCATACATGGTTTCTTGGATTGCCTTCTCCATTTGATGCCTTTCTCCTGTAGGCGGCGCTGAATGGTTTTGGAGGAAACTTTGACCCCAGTCTGAGCTTCTAGTTTATCAGCTAGTTGTTTCTTGGTCGGCGTGCCTGATTTAGAAATTTTACATATAAATCAGTTGTTTTACGTTTCCTTCCTGAACCAGGGGTATGACCGCAATTCCCACCCGATTTTAATTTGGCACCGAGTTTCTTTGCTCCAGAATAACTAAGGTCTGAAGCCATGTCACTTTAGTAGAGAAATCCTTGGCAGAACGTCGACAATAACATGTTTATGTTTATATCGCTTTCATGTAATATAATATACTGTAACTATTTGTACATTAGCTATCCATGCAAATATTGTGGGAGAAAACTTTTATTAATTTTCTATAGGCAATTTTGTAAGAGCCAAAATGTGATACAATTAGAGGAGATCCACCACATTTGCTTCAATACCAATTTATAAATAAAATCATTAAAATTAATGTGTTTCAAAAGCAATGATTAAAATTATTAATTAAGATAATATTTATACAGATCTCGAAGCGGGCGTTCTAAAACATGTTTTTTTTACATTTTCAGTCACTCTCGTAATATCTATACCCAATTAACCATATTTTGGTGGATGGCCACTTTTTTTTGGCCAACCCCTGTGTGTATATATATATATATATAGTAAACTTAAAAACTTTATTGTCGCTACTCGGAGTTTCACGCTTTACACGTATTTACAGTATTTACAACATGAGATATATTCTATAATTAGTATAAAACATTTGTCTGGTATAGGACAAGCGGGCGAGGGGTTATTGCGTATACGTATTTCTAGATTAGATAACAGTGCATGCTGTCCGTAGGTCGACTGTGACATCGAAAGCCTGCTATCCTCGATCTATATAATACTTAGTGTTCTCTGCGTTGAAGGTCCTTCAACAGTACGGCATTTCCTGCCGAAGATGCTTGGTTTGTGGTCCAGTGCTTTCCCTCCCACTCCCGACGAAGCAGAGTCCGAGAAGACGAAAGGCGACCCTTACACGTGGCAAGTCACTTTGGAATGTAGGTCTGGAGCCCTGGCAGGTATGACGGGATTTTTGTTTCGTCTTTTGAAGGACATTGGCAACCAAAAATTACTTACCTTTTAGATCAAAGCATGCGACATTAGTAGCCGGAATAAAGTAGTTCGAGGTTGTAAAAACACTTGTAACGCGTATTAAAGGGCCCTTCTGCCAAATGACCTGGGACGCCTGTGCTGGGTAAAGCGGTCAGTTTTGGCGGAAATGCAAAGAAATTAAGCTAACTTAATGATAGTGTCATTTTTGTAATGCTTTTACAACCAAAACTGGGCAATACATGCCCCCCCCCCCCCCCCCCCCCCCCCCCCCCTATAGGTAACACAACAGTAAGAAATACAACACTTAGCAGCACATGACGTCACGGTCATATTCAAAATGACGGCGTTTTTATTTTACATAAGTTACATAATACATAAGTTGAATAATGATATTAGGTGCTACTCTCCGAGGGACGAACCATACCAAGCAAGTACAGAAAACTCTACCTGACCACGGCTGGGATTTGAACCTGCAACCTTCGGTTTACTATAGTCTGATGCTCTACCGACTGAGTTACATGGCCAAGTTAGGAACAGCTCGTGGAATGGTGGTATACTTACTGTATAAGTGATATTTCGAAACTGCAGTCTAGTTTCTTCAATGCTCCTAACTTGGCCTTGTATAGCTCAGTTGGTAGAACGTCGGACTAGTAAACCGAAGGTCGCAGCTTCGAATCCCAGCTGTTGTCAAAAAGAGTTTTCTCTGCTTTTGTTTTGTTTTGTCAGCCTAGTATCATTATTCTCCTGCACTTGAGTTCGTTGCCCCATATTCGTTATTCTAACGATATTCTTACATAATTAGTTTTTAACATTAGGTTAATAGTACTCCGTCGAGATGACGTCAGTATCCATGTTTGTCCGCTTTTACCCATAATTCTTGCGGCCATAACTAAAGAAAATAGCTCATTTGCAATCATTTTATTTATGAGTCAAATTTGGTTTGTTTGTCCGCATATTGATTTTTGATAATTATTGATAATTATAATTAACATAATGTTCTTGTTCGGGAAATTTAAAAGAACAAGTAAAAGCTGGTTTATTGAGCTTTCAGAAAATGTATAGCTTTCGCAACAGTTATGGTTATTTCCAGAGATATCAATAGAACAAAGAGGTCGTTCAATTTTAGATGTTTTTAATATCTACGATATTTCGGTTATTTAGGTCACATTCTTTGATCTAAAAGATACTTATATTTTGTTGCCAATGTCCTTTAATCCGACAATATGATGTAAATTTAATTCTTCTAATTCACCAGGATCCTTATTGATAACAACATATTTTTACTGACAAGGTTACCCTGGTAATATAAAGTTGTTATCATCTCTCACCATTATGTTTTCTTTCTAGCTTTATCAAGTTTCATAGCCCACTGTCCCGCCTTGTTGTCAGATGATATCGTACGACGTGTCATGATACCTCTGGAGTCGTGTGTCGCCATGACAGCCCAGTATGTTTACGTTATTATTATTCTAGGGGTAGTTTTTCTGTAAGGCATATACTTTCCCGTACAGACCGAACAATGGCTAATGAGCACTTTATTATATGACTTTTAGTTCATTTTCTTGTTTGTTTTTAGTGCTATTTTCATTGCTTTGCCGTACCTCTTAGACCATATTTACACTAGAGCAAAAGTTTCCGGATTCGTAAATGTTTCCGGATTCATCACAGACCGAGTATTCGGATTGGTAAGCTCTTTACTCTTTTGATTCACATCGTTGACACACCGATGAATCCGGAATATATTTATAGTTCAATGATCTGGAAACATTTTTGTTTTGTTTTGTTGATTTTCACTGTAGTAGGAGATCTTCGCAAAGCTTCATAAAGGTAGCGTGAGACATTTGGATGTTTTCTGTCGATGGCAACGTTGTTGTTCAAGTTGTCCCACCTGCAAGAACTTGTTCTGCCAGGTCTAACCCAAAAACGCCGAAGTCTTCATTGTTGCCATCGTTTCCGTCGCCCAAAAATAATAGTCGACGTTAATATGGCTGAATTCAATAACTTACGTTTTCTTAGGAATACAGCAGTGCCAATAATAAAACGGATATTATGTGTGCCTGCAACAAAATAGGACAACCAACTACTGTCTGCACCGTAAGCTCGTGTGATCGTTGGCGGAAAAATATTCGGATTCATTGGAATACCCGTTTACACTACAAAAGATTCCGGATTCATAAGTATCCAGATAGCAAGTTTCCACTTTAGATTCCGGATTCAAAATCTCCGGAGACGCGACCAAACCAGGAAGTTTTATTTCGGATTCATCCTCCTGTGTGTAAACGGCAAAACGAATCCGGTACCAAAACGTTCCTGATTTGTGACGAATATGGAAACCTTTCCTCTAGTGTAAACGTAGTCTTAATCACTTCATGTTTGCACCTGTTGGTATTCGTTCCGAATGAAACATTCGTCGTGCTTTTGCGTAAACAGCATTAAAGAAAAGCAACACTGTTCCAGGATACTTCATTGTTCGGGATTTTTGAATGAAGATACACAGTTCTCTTCTATTAGTGCTCAAATCAACAAAAACGTTTTCCCGCCAAAACTGTCAATAATAACTAGGAATAATAATAATAATAATAACTAGGAATTGGTTAGAGGGATATTTAGGGTTAGGAATAGGGATATTTAGGGTTAGGAATAGGGATATTTAGAGTTAGGAATAGGGATATTTAGGGTTAGGAATAGGGATATTTAGGGTTAGGAATAGGGATATTTAGGGTTAGGAATAGGGATATTTAGGGTTAGGAATAGGGATATTTAGGGTTAGGAATAGGGATATTTAGGGTTAGGAATAGGGATATTTAGGGTTAGGGTTAGGGTTAGGATTAGGTTTTTTTATGGTTATTTTGTCGCATGCGTTATAGTAATGTCGGACCGGGAGCATTTAGCCGATGGGGTCCGGTATCGGAACTGTATCCTCGGCGTAATAACATCAGTACATCACTTAGTTTTTCTTTGATGTACCGCGATTCTTAAAATCACTTATAACCCCCAATCAAGACGATACCTAATTAGAATACCAATGAAATTATGCATTTAAAACCACTTGCAATAAGAATGTCATTATTCACAATTACTTAAGGGACTAAATTAGACAATCAACTGCACAAAACTAAATATTCAATAGTCCATTCATATGTTCAAATCGTGAAAATGGTTCCACCATGATGATAATTTTATTTAAAACTCCTTATTTCACTACACTCTTATGAAACCTCGGAGATGATGAACTACTTGATAACCAACGTAGTTACCTCGGTTTCGGTAACTATCTTAAAAATACAATACATATATGATAAACCACTACTTAATTTATTTAAAAATAGGTCTGCTCAGGCGTACATGTATCTGCGCTAATATGTACAGGGAGCATATGTAAATGTTTTCAGTATTCTCAATTATGTAATATTTAAGGAATAGAAAACATTTTCCATGTTTCCATCGAGTTGTTAGAGAAACACGAGTGAAAGGTTGCAACATGAAATTTTTGGGGTGGGAACACTGGCCCAAAGGGTGAGTGTTTTATCGCTATTTTGAGTTCTTCCAATGTTCCATGAGTGTTTCTATATTAACTCGAACGAAACACGGATATACGAAACACGGATATACGAAACACGGATCCATTTCATTTATAAAATAACCCTTTGAAATTTGATAAACGTGCAATTAATCATCGATCGAGAATGCAGTTATACCAATAACAATGTTATAACTGCAGTCTCAAATAGTACTGTATTTTGAAGTATAAATAGTATTAAACTATGAAAAATTGAAAAAGAAAAGATTAATCCAACTTGGTTCTAAACATGCACGTAAAAGATTAAAAAAATATATATGAAATTATAATTTATTAAGTTTTATTTAATAGATTAATAGATCTTATAAACGTAAACAAACTGAAGCAGCATTATTGAAACGTGTTAAGTTGTTAAGCTACTTCGTTTATTTAAAGTGCCTTATTTGTATAGAGGATGAAAAAATAGCTGATAAGTTAATTTACAGTTTTTGATTTGGACTTTTCGTTTGGAAGATATCACTCTTTATACATTGCTATTTATATCAAAAAGCCGCAAATTAGAAAGGCCTGGAACGAGCCACACTGTGACGTCATTTAAGAGACGAATGTGTGTTTTGCCTTGGGGAACTTGTAAACACTGTATTAAACACACTGCAATTTCTCTATGTGATATTCATATTTACTGTCCGCGTATCGTTCAAGTAAGGAATCTTTCAAGTAAGGTATCGTTCAAGTAAAGAATACGATGGACAGATATTTTTTCTTTCAAATTCGCTTCATTAGAACATCCATACACTGCGTATCTGTCTGGCATGATTGAATAGTTCAACATAAACGATATATTTTATAGTATATTCTGGGAATCGAGCTCGTTTGTCTACGAAGCTGGGAAGATCCTGGACTCATCTCTTAAATGACGTCACAACCTAGTTTCCAGACTCCAGAATTGGCAGAAATACGTTTTCGGTTTTTAATCGGAATTTGCTTACATTTCTTAATTTGGATGCAAAATATCTTCTAAACGAAAAGTCCAAATCAAAAACTGTAAAGTAACTTCTCAGCTATTTTTTGATCCTCTATACAGATAACTAAAAAACGAAAGGGCTGTATAGGCACTTTAAAAAGGCATCTATTTACAAAACATTGCTTGAAACAACATTCGGTCTTAATCTTTTAGGTGATATATAAGGATGACTTTCGTGTTTTTACTTCTTTGTTAGTTTCCCGGCTATCATCAAACACCATGGGAACCATCTGAAAGTCAGCGCAGCTATGATCAGATTACGACTTTACGAAACGTTTCTGCTGTTACCTCCAAAGTCTTACGAAGGTACGCGATTAACGAACGTGCTATAGCACAGGGTTCTTCAACTTTGACGACCTTATCCCCATTTCATCCTGCATGTTTTGAACTATGTCGCCCCTGATAAGGAAGACTTTGACACCAATTTTTGGTAAAAGCAAGACTAGATGTTTCCTGCTCTCCTATTCTTCCTGCTCGCTCTAGCAAATTCATCCTTCAGGATTATGAGTTGTCATATCCTGAACGTCTTAAGAAGCTTAATTTACTTCCGATATCCTACTGGCTTGAACTAAAGGATCTCGATTTCTTTTTTAAATGTAAACAAGGCCTCTTCGACCTAGACATCTCCTCTTTCGTCACTTTTTCTTCTCGAAGCACGTCTCGCACCCGTTCAAATAAGGACAACTTGCTTCAAGTCAACCATTGCAGGACGTCTCTCTATAGAAACTCTTTTTTCAACCGAATTGTCCTTCTCTGGAACAATCTCTCTCCCACCATTCGTAATAGTTCATCCGTTTCCTCATTCAAACACAGACTAACTGTTTACTACTCTTCTCTACTACACTCATCTTTCGATGTTAACAGAATGCGCACTTGGAAAACCTTCTGTTTTAAGTGCCGCTCTTTCAACTTAAGCTGTTGTTCCTAATTCGTCATGTCTTCTGTAAACTGTATATTTGTTCTGGTCTTTATTTTATGTATGTTATGTTTGTTTTCATTAAGGTCGGTCTTAACATGGGACTACTCATGTCCTGTTGACCTTACCTTCAACCATATATTTAGTTATTCAAAGTTTTTTCTCTGATTTAATAGTTTTAATTCTTTCGCATTTATATATGGTTGTAAAGTTAATAAAAAATAAAAATAAAAAAAAAATAAAAATTTGAAGCAACATGTATAATCGTGTTTCTTTACCATAATCGTTTTAGGTCTCTTTAATTCCATCCTTCGTGAACTTGTCTCGGAGTTTACACTTACCTCGAATCAATCCATGACAACCACCTCGCTCTTACGAACAATGTGTCATAAAGATGACAGTATATTGTTGGGTACGTGGCTTCAGGAGACAGACCACAAAGCTGTGGAAGACCAGGTATTTTTATCCTCGTTGCTTCTGTTACTGCTGCTGCTGCTGTTGTTGTTGTGTTGTTGGTGTTCGTGGTGTTGTTGTTGGTGCTGTTGCTGACAGTATACTGTATTGTTGGCTACCTTGCTTCAGGAGACATACCATGGCTGTGGAATACCTGGTGATGGTGGTTTGTGGTGGTGGTGGTGGGGTTGGTGATGGTGGTGGGGTGGGGTGGTGTTGTTGTTGTTGGTGGTGGTGGCGCTGGTGCTGTTGTTGCTGACAGTATATTGTTGGCTACTTTACTTCATGAGACAGACCATGGTTGTGGAATACCTGTTCGCGGTTTGTGGTGGTGGCTGTTGGGTTGGGGGTCACAGTATATTATTAGGTACGTGGCTTCCTATGATCTGATATTGCTGTTGGTGCTGTTGCTGTCGTCGTTGTTATTCCGTCGTTAGTTACGTGATACAGCACATGGTTCTCTCCCCGTTAATAAACACAGATTTACACGTGTTTTCACCAATGACGTACGAGGAATGTTCATGGGTTACGTAAAGGTCCATTCTTGCTTATCAAAATGCATGGCGAAAAATGTGGCTAAACCTTGTGTTAACTGCAATTATCACTCTGAATCTTGCAGCGAAAACGTTTTGGAAAAGGAGATAAGACGAACGTTTAAAAGTAATTACCAAGTGTTTTCTAACTGTCCTCTCTTTCAATTCTAGCTTCAGCCAAACAGTGCGTCTGGGTCGGGAGCTCTTGAGCACGATTATTCCTGTTTGTTTGCGTATGGCGAAAAGGTACGTGTTACGAAATGCTTCCCGTGTTTCTTTTGCGATTTATCAATGGCAGTCTGTGTTTCAAACGTCGTAACCGTGATCAAGGACTGTGTGGAGGAAGTATTTGACTAATGTTTTCGTACTGCACTGACTGAAGTATGTCCAAGGGCTCTGGAAGCTGCGGGTGTGCAACATAAGGAGGACACCCACATTATTTTATACATTAATATTTCATATAACAGGCATAGGAAGATGTTTTGTGTTAAGGGTGTTCGGACATATTCCGTTGCTAGACAACCGGTTGCTAAGGACAGGTCATTTAGTGCCCAATATACTTCGTGAGTGGACAATAAATTCAAGATATAACCAAGATATTTCATGTTTGCAATATGTAGGCAAACGTCTTTCGTCTGGTGACGTAATCTGAAGACGTCACATGACGTCATCGACAATTTTCGTCATTTTTGACATTATGCTACCTTTATGAGTATCGTGTAAACCTAAATTACTTCCTACAAAAAAGTACGTACGGATTGTTGATACATTTTTCTTCCACAAAACCTTCAACACTTCAGAAAACATTAGCATTTCGGACCAACAAACCTTAATAGAACATCAACGCAAAGTTCAAATCATAAAACATTTTGTTTGGCATTCAACTATTCACTTCATTCAGTGTAATATCGTATTTGGGTTAGAGCACTTTAATTTAGTTATCTAACAAGATATCCCGGACCATGATGGGCTGGACATGGCATTCGATCTGCTGGACACCCACACCTTTCAAAAGCTTCTAGAGCCCCTGAGTATTTTAGCTTGGTTGTCTTGAAAAGCTCAGTAGATTTTCATGTTCTGTATGCTGTTCTTTTTAGTCGTTAGAACCACCTGGACCCTTGCCTCTCGGCGTCGCCGTCATCGATGCATCCATCAAGTTATTTGGACAAATCTTTCCACACATTGCCCAGAAACACAGGAATCAATTGCTCAGTCACTTTGCGACGTGCATAAAGAACGCCAAGGCAGCGAAAGCTCAGGCTGTCACAATGAACATATTCACGGCCTTCTTAAGTGCGCTCAGGGTATGTGCTCTCTCCTCTCCCTCTCTCGTTCTCTTCTTCTCTCTCTCTCTCTCTCTCTCTCTCTCTCTCTCTCTATATATATATATATATATATATATATATATATATATATATATATATATATATATATATATATATATATATATATTATATATATATATATTATATATATATTTAGTATCTTATTCTGATGAAGGGCTCCGCTCGAAACGTCAGTATCTCGTCACTAAATTCTTGGCAGTTTACCACCTTTTCACTTTGCTATATATATATATATATTTATATATATATATATATATATTTATATATATATATATATATATATATATATATATATATATATATATATATATATATATATTATATATATATATATATATATATATATATATATATATATATATATATATATATATATATATATATATATATATATATATATATATATATATATATATATATATATATATATATATATATATATTATATATATATATATATATATATATATATATATATATACATTTATATACATTTATATACATTTATATATATACATTTATATATATACATTTATATATACAGTATATCATCGTGAATGTACACGAACAAGTGACTAATTGTCCTTGTCACATTTTCATTTTTCTGTAGTTTATGGGGGAGGCGAAATCAACGTTTGGTGACAGTGATGTGCGATCGACTGCGGATAATTTAGTCATGGTAAGGAGCGCTATGTCAATTAAGACTTCTAAAATATATAGGTATACGAAAACCTTGTAACGCAGTTTCTAAACTTGAAATGAAATAAAATCCAACTGACCATCTCGAAAAAGATTTAATCCAACATTTTTCATAGATTTTTTCATCACGAATCCCGCAAAACGCAATGTTTTACCGTACTTTCACACGCAAACGTGCGTGGTTCACGCGGGATTTTTGATAGTAGACAATAACTCCAAAATCCCGAGCGAGGCACGCGCGTTCGTGTGTGGAAGTGCGGTGAAACCATAGTTAATAGAGGGAAATGGTTAGGAAAGCCGGCGAACTTCAAAGCGTCTATAATGAGCTGTGATTTTAGGTTGAAATGGTCCTGACCGTGCACAAACCTTTTGTTTTTTGCTTATTAATATTTAAATAGCATGGTTGAGCGATTCAACCCAAATGCTGCAATTGGATGGATGATTGCTTCATTATACTAAAATTCTTTTGTCCTAACCGTGCACAAGTTTGCATAAACGTGAACAATAACCTAGAACAAAGACTTAGGCCTAGTTTCCAAACCATCTCTTTTAGACTATGGTGAAACATTGTGTTTTCTGGGATTCGTGACGCGTGTATGGCCCTGAATAGGAAGGTCACATGACACCCAGAATTTCTGGGTGTTAATTGATCTGATAAATGTTCTTTGTTCCTTTGACTTTGTTGACCTGAATAATGAATGAGGAGTATTCACCACTCTGGTGACGCAAAGTATTGTGGTAAGAAGTGAAATTATATTGGGCCAAGATTTGGCTTAATCCGACCCAGGTCGGCACCTTTCTGCGTTTTTGGAGGCCACGTTCTACTTATAGATTTCGCTTCGTTCTGCAATTACGTCACAACCCTCCCCAGATCTCCTTTACGTGGATGCGTATCTTTACGTGGATGCGAAGTCTATGTATGCGTTAACTTTGACAGGGTAAAGAAAAACGAGGAATTAACGAAATCAAAATTTGCGCAGAAATACTCGAGAAGACAACAATTTATTTGATGAAAAAATAAATTAGACTTAGGAGCACATCAACCTTTCAGCATTAACTTACCACGTTATTTATCGCTTTATTTTTGTAGAGTGCTTTAAATAATTCAGATCCTATTCTGAGATGCGCAGCAGCAGAGGCTCTGGGACGAATGGCTCAGGTGGTGGATGAGCCCACGTACGTAGCCCAAATTGCACAGAGTATATTCGCGAAAATCCAAGGATCACGTGATGCGGTCTCACGCACAGGGCACTCGATTGCGTTGGGATGTCTGCATCGATACGTCGGGGGAATGGGAGCTGGTCAACATACCCCGAAGAGTGTGAGCATCCTATTGGCTCTTGCTCAGGATATGTCGTCATCGATAGTTCAGGTACAGTTGAATCATATGGACTTATCGTACGTATTCCATATAAGGTCATATCGGACGGGACTGGGAAGAGTAAATACGTTGCCCTAACGAGCAAATACATTGCCCTCGTACCAGCCCACTGGATGTGGGATTGTTTACACGTTACGATATGTTTACGCATATTGTAAATAGATAATTTATCTTTGTTTTAATATATATTGTACCTTTGGGAGTTGATTATTTCTCAAGAAAACGTTCTTCGAAGACAGCCGTGTTTTTGTTTACAAGATGGTATCCATAATACGAAAATTATATTTTTGAGCATGTTCGATTATCCGCGCTTTTAAAGAGAACTAAGTTAGCTATTTATAAAATACATTATAAAACACAGCCGTGGGGTTAGGGTTAGAAAACCAGTTAGGCGGGGGGTTAGGACCTTTGTTGTTTTTGGGGAAGGTTACAATTCAATTAATTAGGAGGCTGGTACGAGGGCAATGTATTTGCTAGTTAGGGCAACGTATTTGCTCTTCCCAATCCCGTCCGATATGACCTTATATGGAATACGTACGATAAGTACCTATCAGTTGAATGTTGTCAGTGAGAGCTGTTCTGTGGAAAACGTACGATTTTTATTTGTGTTTGTAATTGAGCGGAATATCATTATGTAGTGAAATAAGGGGCTACATAGTGGCAAATACGTACCTAAACTAAACAGGTTTTGTGATCGGCTACATGGAACAAAAGTGGTTATGTTTAGGACATTGGTTTCTTTGTGGTTGATTCTATTGTTTTATTGTTTTAATCAACCAATCACAAAACGTGTTCGTATAGGTAGGTGGCGACCCCTACATAGGCAGCTGCTGAAATTCGAGATGAGTCGATCACCAAAAATTACCGATTAGCCGATTCGATTAATCTGTGGCCGATCATGACACATAATAGACCAAAGCCGATTAATTCCACGTAAAAAATTACCAACCTATAGCTGCTAATATATTACCAATTCACAAGTGTCGCGTTTATTTATAGATTAAAAAGTCTTGTTGCTAACGCTTTGATTGCATTTAAATTTCGGCCGCCATTTTGTTCGCGACAATTGCGTGGCTGCAGTTGCGTTAAAATTACTCGTTCCAGGTCAGACGCGGAAAAAAAATGGCGTCTTGGACAATCTGCGGTTTTCTACGGTTTCTCAGATAGTTTCTGAGTCGCAAGAATTAAACCCGTAATTTGTTTTTATTGCTGGTGAAATGCGCTTGCCATTAAGATATTCAGATTCAGATGACAGAGCAAAGATTACGCTAAGTACTGGTAGAATAATCGCAGTAGACTAACTTTATATTTGCAGCAAATGCTAAATTCACCTTAGACTTAATTTATTGCATTTCTTTCCCGGCCACACTGAGAACGAGCTATTGCGATTTGTGACGTAATCACCGTGTTTACGTACCGTGTTTACCAGGGCGCTTATATATATATATATAAGCGCCCTGGTGTTTACCAATCACAGCGTGCGTCTTGGTCTTACTCTGATGCAGGGCTCCGCTCGAAACGTCAGTATTTCGTCACTAAATTCTTGGCAGTTTACCACCTTTTCACTTTGCTATATATTCAAAACACTGTCTACGCAGCACTCTACTTTTTTACTACTCTCAAATAATAATAAAGACGTTTTAGGAGCATACAATGGTCTCAATGCTCTTGCAGCAATACGTTCTTAAAGTTATTTAAGTTACTTATAAAACTAATTAACATTTCATTATAAAACTACTACATGTATAACTAATAAAGCTATGATAACTACAAAACTATGAATTCGAAAAAAGGAAAGTCTTAAGTGTTGACTTAAAACTATTTATACAGGGTATTGCAACTGCCAAATATAAACGAAGTCGTTTTTCAATCTCCTTATAGGTTTGGGCATTGCATGCGTTGGCGTTGATCACAGATTGTGGTGGTCCTATGTTTCGGAGTTACGTTGAACCAACATTGGAACAAGTCATGGCTCTTCTCTTGTCCGTTCCTCCATCCAATACGGAAATCCACCAGTGTCTTGGGAAATGCCTAGCAGCCTTAATCACAAGCATTGGCCCTGAGCTACAAGGTATAGGCTTCGTGGATTATTAAGCTCTCGATCTCGATTCATTGATTTGCCCACGAATAGACACTACTTGAATTTCCTTGCCCACAAAACAAGTTGAGGTTCGCAATGAGATCATAATGTATTTCCTTTTTTTTTCTTAGATGAAGACAGGATTTATTAATGGTCAAATATATGTATATGAAAATTTGACTGCCCCAACCGGGAATCGAACCCTCGAACCCTCGGGTTCGATTCCCGGTTGGGGCAGTCAAATTTTCATATACATATATTTGACCATTAATAAATCCAATAAATCCTCTCTTCATCTAAGAAAATTGTTCTAAAGCCTCCTGTATACAAGAGCCGGTGATAAGCTCGCTACTTGAGGAAGTCCTGCGAGAGGCTTCGCTCTACTTCGTCGAAGATGAGATGTCTTCCTGTAGAGATTCGAGTCGGGGCGATGTATAAATATGTATATGAATGATGTTTGACTGTTCTGACCGTGTCTCAATAGCTCAGTGGTTAGAGCGCCGATGCGTTGATTCGGAGACCTCGGGTTCGATTCCCGGTTGGGGCAGTCAAATTTTCATATACATATATTTAACCAATGTATTTACTATATTATCTTTCATAACCAGCCTCGATTTCAAGCAGGCTTTTAGCCAGGATTTCAAAACTAATGAGCTTATTAACTAGTGAGCTTATTCGTTCGTAAATATGTCTTCGAACTCTGAAACGAGTTTTAATACGAGTGATGACGAAAGCGTACTTCGTGTTTTGAGTAGATGACGTCACAAGTGACTCGTCTGAGTCTCCTTATGTTTATCGTCCAAATTAATGGTGGCCGTAAATTTCTTGAAGAAGCAATTCAAACTCAAATTCAAAATAAATGTGAAAGACTTCGGTTTTTCGTTATGGAGTTAAATGCTAATGTACGTTGTCTAGGCGAGTTAAACTTACGATTTAGCAGAACAAATCGAAAATGAGGAAATGGATCTTACTGCACCTTTAAGAAAAGCTCTAAACTAAATTTAGCTTGTTCAAATCCAGCAGCAAAACAACTTTCCTTTTTCTTGTTTCCTTGTTTAAAGGCTCTATTGTATTTGAATGAAAAACGGTCAAAGTAAAAAGTCGAATTCTGTTGGTGAAAATAAATGCGTGGAATTGATCCAACTGTTTCTTATTTTAGACACGTCCTCAACAATCAAAGATCTTCGCTCTGCCTGTCTCGTTGCCGCCTCGGTAATGCAAAATCACCCGGATTCTCTCGTCCAATCAGAGGCGATCTCGTGTCTCCAACAGCTGCACATCTTCGCGCCGAAACACGTGAATCTATCGACTTTAGTTCCCAGTCTCTGCACGAATCTATCGAGCGCTCATCTTATCCTCCGTCGGGCAGCTGTCGCTTGCCTTCGTCAACTGTCGCAGCGTGAAGCGAAGGACGTGTGTGAGCATGCGCTTGCGTGTAAGACCGACACGAAGCAGTCAAAGTCAACGTATCTCGTGCAGATAGGAAATGATGGTTTGGAAGGTAAGAAATGTGTTAATGTAAAACGTGTACTGTCTGTCATGTAC